>CM075191.1:7785554-7828054 GCA_037577475.1 Chaunax sp. Z400 | reverse complement strand
CTTCCCCTCCAACATGGTGGAAGTCATCAAGAGGGCAGGTGACCAACCGCATCACAGCTGTGTGTGTGTGTGTGAGAGTGTGGGGGGAGGACGTGTGTGCTTTTGCACATATGTGAGTTTAGCAGCTGTTCTGTAGCTATAGCTGATCATTAATTGTTGCTAGCTGCAGTGTCATCGGCCTCTGTAGGTGGCCCATCCATTTTTCCCAGCCCGTCAATCATCTCCATTGATCAAATACTGTTCCCTATTGGCTGTCAACTCTCCTCCCTCCTCCCTTCCCCTGTATTTGTGGTCCTTCTGTCACCCCTCCTAATAAACCCGTTTAGTCAAGTTTGTGATGCTTTTGTTCATATAGTTTGTTTGCTGTATTGCTATAGTGAGATTATATTTTAATTTATAGAGCATATTCCTTGTGGATATATGGATGTATTCTTTTCTCATATTTTCATTTTAATCAGTTGTTATTTAATATATTTTCAGATCTGATTAGATTTCTTTTGTTTCAAGTTGACTGATCAGTTGTTGTTGTTGTTGTTGTGTTGTTGTTTTGCACCTCCTTCCTCCTGGCTTTTGTCCAGGTTACTCCCCCTCCCAGCAGAGCCACACCCTCCTGCTCCGCAGGCCCAACCCCTGTCCCATTGCCTCAGTCAACGGTCACTCATACCCTCCTTCCAAAGTCCTCTCCTTACATCTGCCTCCCCCTCCTCCCCCTCACCCCAACATACAGTCCCTGCCTCGGTTCTCCTCCTTTGGGTACGTTCCTCTTCCCATCTCTCCTCCTTCTCTGTCTACTCCTCCTCCTCCTCCTCCTCCCCCTCCTCCTCCTCTCTCCACTTCTCAGGAGCAGCAGAGTCAGACAGGTACATACTGTAGTATCACTTTAAATCACAAATAAAAATACGTTCTACATTGTTTGACAGAGACCACATATAGAACATGTTATCTATCTGCTTGTTCCTGTACGTCACTGCAGCTACATCTAAGTGTTATGTGTGTGTGTGGGTGTGTGTGAAAATGTATGTGAATTTTATGTGTGTATGTTAAAGGTTCAGTTCACCCTAATGGCTAAAAGGTATATTTTATCACTTATTCCTAGTGGTGTTAAAACATTCTTGTGATAGATTTGTGCTAACATTTTATTTCATAAGGGACTATTTTCTTCCTAAGGCAAAGAAAATGCATATTGGAAACCATCCACAGACAAGTCTGTCAATTAATTATCCTAATTAATAATAGAAATTAATACATTGTCCATGTGGCATCTGCTAACTTCCCTTACACTGGAATAACTTCTTGCAATTTGAGTGAACTGACCCTTTAACTGAAATATTCAAATCAAAGGCACCATTTTTATATAACTTCACAAACTGGACATATTACAGAAAACATGGAGGCATTACATTTTATCTACCTTTACTTACAGTTTATCATTGGATGTTTTATTTAAATTAAAGCCATTGTGTCTTGAACAGTGCAATATTGTCAATATTGTGCAGACAAGCACACAATGATGAACCTGTCTAGGTCTAAAAACTAAAATCATTTATTTCTTAAGGGAGTTTATATACAGTACCAGTCAAACGTTTGGACACACCTATGCATTCATAGGTTTTTCTTTATTTTTGCTGTTTTCTAGAATTTCTAGAACATCAAAACCATGAAATAACACGTATGGAATTGTGTAGTAAACAAAAAAAGTATTAAAAACACAAAATATGTTTCATATTTTAGATTCTTCAAAGTGATGGCGACTTTGCACACTATTGGTATTATCTTAGCCAGCTTCATGAGGCAGTCACCTGGAATGGCTTTCAATTAACAGGTGCACCTTGTCAAAAGTTAATTATCTGCCATCTTTATGTGTTTGAGACATCAGTCATGTTGTGCCAAGGTAGTGTTGGTACACAGTAAATAGCCCTAAATGAAGAACTTTGAATTTATCTTCAAGTACTGTTGTAAAAACTATCAAACGCTGTGAGGAAACTGGTTCTCATGAGGACTGTCCCAGGAATAGAAGACCAAGACTTACCTCTGCTGCAGAGGATACGTTCATGAGGGTTACCAGCCTCAGAAAACAGCACCTCAGATTAGAGCCTACATGGATGCTTCACAGAGTTCAAATAGCAGACACATCTCAATATCGACTGCTCAGAGGAGACTGCGTGAGGCGGGCCAATAAGAAACGCCAGGAATGGACATCAGACCAGTGGAAATCTCTACTTTGGTCTGATGAGTCTTGAGATTTTTGGTTCCAACTGCCATGTCTTTGTGAGATGCAGAAAAGGGGAACAGATGGTATCTGCATGTTTGATATCCAGTGTGATGTTTGGAGGAGGAGGAGGTGTGAGAGGTGTGGGGGTGCTTTGCTAGTGACACTGTTTGCAATTTATTCAAAATCGAAGGCACACTTAACCAGCATCACTACGACAGCATTCTGCAGCGACATGCCATCCCATCTGGTTTGTGCTTAGTGGGACCATCATTTAGTTTTCAGCAGGACAATGACCCCAAACACACCTCCAGGCTCTGTTATAGCTATGTAACCAAGAAGAAGAGTGAAGGAATGCTACATCAGATCACCTGACCTCCACAATGTTCTGACGTAAACCCAAGTGAGACGGTTTGGGATGCGTTGGACCACAGAGTGAAAGAAAAATAAGTCATCGACATATATGGGAACTCCTTCAAGACTGTTGGAAAACAGTTCCAAGTGACGAAACCCATGAGGCTGATTGACAGAATGTCAAGAGTGCAAAGGTGTTATCAAAAGGTGGCTACTTTGAAGAATCCTAAAATATAATATACCCAAACTTTTGAGAGGCACTGTATGTGTGTTTAAGTATATAGTAGCTATTGATTAGTTGCTACAATTTTGGTTGTAAGTTAGTAGTAGTAACGTGTGTGTGTGTGTGTGTGTGTGTGTGTGTGTGTGTGTGTGTGTGTGTGTGTGTGTGCATGTGTGCGTGTGTGTGTGTGTGTGTGTGTGTGTGTGTGTGTGTGTATGTGTGTGTGTGTGTGTGTGTGTGTGAGACAGGTTCACGGACTGCTGAGCCAAGCCCTCAAGGCTCTCCAACTCTGGGACAGCAGAGCAGCACCAGCGAGGACATCTGGGTGCTACGCAAACCACTAGCAGGTAAAGTCACCGGTGTGTTTGTGGGTAGAAAAATAAAGCGCTGTGTTTGAGGACTGTTCCCTGTATAATACTGCGATGTGTGTGTTTGTGTGTGTGGAGGTGGCGAGCGCAGTGGAAGCGTGGGCAGCATCGGCAGCGTTCGGTCATCAAGCAGCTTGCAGAGCTCTGGAAACACACATGTACTGACCACCCCGGCACCCAGTCCGCACCCGGCAGCAACACCAGGAGTCAACACACACGGCCTTAATGCTCCAGGTCTGCACGCACAAGCTGAAGGGGTCAAGGTAAGATTGTCCTTGCATTTATTTGTGTGCATGTGTGTACGTTCCTGCACACAAGGGTTATTTGTTGTTGTTGTTCCATCGGACAGATCACTTTTTTACATATCTGTTTGCACTTTTTGTCTCTATTATTCTTTTAATCTTGTTGCATTGTGTCTTTTAAAATCCTGTGTTAATTTCACAAAGGTGTACGGCATGTGAGTGTCACATTTTAAAGAAAGCTTATACTACCATCCATGGTATTTGTGCACGAGCACTATGTGTATTTTGAAGTAATTGGATTATCAATAACTCATACATTTTGCCCCCACAACAACACAAATGTTCCAACTGCAGTCAAAATAGTGAAATATTTCAGTGCATTTTTTTGTCTGGGCATGATGAGGCCTTTCTTTCATGTAAATATTCTATGCTATTTCTTAATAGCGCCTTAAAATAGTAAATTCGCAATTAACCAAATTGGACGTTTTTCTCCATATTATGCTAAAAGGACATCATTTATTCTAAGAGGTGTTTATTTTATTTTTTGCTGTGTGGTAAACTGTGGGGAATACAGGAGGACGGAGGTCACACAAGCTGGAATCTCACCATAACATGCACTTAGTCCACTGAACTGAAGTCACAAGACACATCTGGGATTTGAGTGATTATGCTTGAGTAAATATTTCATTTGTGTGTGTGTGTGTGTGTGTGTGTGTGTGTGTGTGTGTGTGTGTGTGTGTGTGTGTGTGTGTGTGTGTGTGTGTGTGTGTGTGTGTGTGTGTTGTGTGTGTGTGTGTGTGTGTGTGTGTTTGTATGAACATTTTTCATCTCTGTGTGTTTGTGTTTTAGCTCCTGGCCACCGTTCTGTCCCAGTCAGTAAAGGCCAAGGAGCATCTCTTAGAGCAGTCACAGTCTGTCGAGCAGTCAGCAAGTAAGCACACAAAACTCACCCAAACATATATACTCCATATGTGAAGTGATAATCTGTGTCGTTTTTCATGTAAGTTAAAAGTCTGGTTTGCCGCTGCCTTCTGCTAGTTGATCACAGACAGCAGTGATTCAAAGACAATCGTCCTCACTTGCTGAAAAACAAAAAGCACCTGTGATGTGGTGATTCTACAGGATAACAACTAGAAACAGATCAAGGTGATGTTCACCAGGTCTTGTTCGGATCGCTGCATTTATGAATCGTTTTTTTCTTCATCTCACTTTTAGTCAACGTGACCCTCTAAAGACCACCTGTCTGTTCATATCAGACACAAGCAGCATTTCCCACTCCCTTCTTTGTATTAAGTAATGCTTTATTCATGAAAGGTTGCTCTAAACAGTCAGGGACTGTTTGCTCTTTCTAGACATAGATCCTTTTTCTTTCTTAGGAAATCTTTCATTTTATACTTTAGCTGAGACAGACAGTAAAAATGGAAAAGCTTCAGAAGGTACAGTAGGATAAAATCAAACGTAGAATAAAATGCACTCTATGTCTGCTAAAAGTGAGATGACACTGGTAAGAATTGCTTTTAAAACTTTCCAGACTGTCTAAAATGAATATTTTCATTGTTCATTATATTGGATCAGGGCCTGCTCATTTACTGAGTAAGCGATTGTATGCTTGTTATCACTTGAGAATGTGTCTTTAAATCTTTCTTACACATGCAGTGTTTTTTTTTGCAGACATTTATATGGTGTCCCAGCTGTCACACTTAAATTTGGCAGTGTGTTTGTAGTTTAATTACTAACCTCACTTTGAACGATATGTATAAATTAGCATATTTTAATCTCCCTCAGTAGGAAGTGTAGTGTTAAAACAACACCACAAATGTAGTCAAGCATGGAAGCTGTTACCAAAATAATTATGACGCACCACATAGGAAATATAAACCTGACTTGATTTTTCCACTGCTGATTAATGTCTTAAGAGTTTTGTAGAAGTTTTATTAGTTTTTAGACTTCAGAGGAAAAAGAGTTCATTGTAAGCTGTAATTTATTTTAAAAAATAAGAAATGACTCATAGAGCTTGAGTTAAAGACACCAAATATCTTTAATTTTCTGTAAGTAAGCAATTACACTTTTTTTTCCAATTGTAGCTATGATTAGTCAATTAGTACATGTTCATTTATAATCTTCACTTACAAATAAACTGCTCAAAGAAATTATAAAGAAAGTAAATCACTGCCAAGACAATTTTTATACAAGTTCGGCACATACATCAACATGAAATAAAAGTATGTCATGTGACATCATTGTCTGGATCTTACTGAGGGCTATCAATGACTATTTAGGGCGTTTTAGATTTAAAGTGCATTATCACAAATTAAAACAAACAGTTTCCTGATAGAAATTCACCATTTATGGGTAATAGTTTGTAAAAAATGAATTGCAATTAATGAAATAGAAAAGAGCGAAACAACAAATTTTTCTTTTACTGCTAAAACTTCTTTTTCCTTCTTGTTTCTTTCCCTTGTCTCCCCTTCTCACTTCCACCTCAAGGCTCCTCCAGTTGCACCACGGTTCATGAGCAGCGGTCATTTGAGCGGAAGGCAGAGGAGGATGATGGGAAAGTGAGTTTTTGGATGGCATATGTGTTCACTCTTAGGCCTTCTCCTTATATTGCTCCTGTTTCTTCTCAACCAGCATTTTGGTTTGAGAGAAAGGCATCTAGAAAGGTGGGGTCAGAGGGCACTGTGGGGTATCGGCCAGGGCGGTTGTGTCGCACCTAAGCAGACGACACCCTGAGGATATGTGAGTGTGTCACCATGGAGACAGGCAGAGTGACTGACACATCTAGGAGTCAGATGCGGCCTTGCCTCCTGTCCCCCTCATCCCTCCCCCCTTGCTTACACCACTCTGAGACACTAGGCACCTACATGATGCGGTTGTGGCCCTCTCTAGAAGCAGCAGTGCTGTGTGTTCTGTAAAGCTGAGGGTTAAATTTTCTCAGTGTGTTCAAGAATCATGCATTTACTGAAAGTGAAAGCAGTAGTGTTCTGTGTTCCAGAATCAGGTAGTAGTGTTCTGTGTTCTAGAAGCAGGCAGTAGTGTTCTGTGTTCCAGAAGCAGGTAGTAGTGTTCTGTGTTCTATAAGCAGGCAGTAGTGTTTTGTGCTCTATAGAAGCAGGCAGTAGTGTTCTGTGTTCTAGAAGCAGGTAGTAGTGTTCTGTGTTCTAGAAGCAGGCAGTAGGGTTCTGTGTTCTAGAAGTAGGCAGTAGTGCTCTGTGTTCTAGAAGCAGGTAGTAGTGTTCTGTGTTCTAGAAGCAGGCAGTAGTGTTCTGTGTTCCAGAAGCAGGTAGTAGTGTTCTGTGTTCTATAAGCAGGCAGCAGTGTTTTGTACTCTATAGAAGCAGGCAGTAGTGTTCTGTGTTCTAGAAGCAGGTAGTAGTGTTCTGTGTTCTAGAAGCAGGCAGTAGGGTTCTGTGTTCTAGAAGTAGGCAGTAGTGTTTTGTGCTCTATAGAAGCAGGCAGTAGTGTTCTGTGTTCTAGAAGCAGGTAGTAGTGTTCTGTGTTCTAGAAGCAGGCAGTAGGGTTCTGTGTTCTAGAAGTAGGCAGTAGTGCTCTGTGTTCTAGAAGCAGGTAGTAGTGTTCTGTGTTCTAGAAGCAGGCAGTAGTGTTCTGTGTTCCAGAAGCAGGTAGTAGTGTTCTGTGTTCTATAAGCAGGCAGTAGTGTTTTGTACTCTATAGAAGCAGGCAGTAGTGTTCTGTGTTCTAGAAGCAGGTAGTAGTGGTCTGTGTTCTAGAAGCAGGCAGTAGTGTTCTGTGTTCCAGAAGCAGGTAGTAGTGGTCTGTGTTCTATAAGCAGGCAGTAGTGTTTTGTGCTCTATAGAAGCAGGCAGTAGTGTTCTGTGTTCTAGAAGCAGGTAGTAGTGTTCTGTGTTCTAGAAGCAGGCAGCAGGGTTCTGTGTTCTAGAAGTAGTCAGTAGTGCTCTGTGTTCTAGAAGCAGGTAGTAGTGTTCTGTGTTCTAGAAGCAGGTAGTAGTGTTCTGTGTTCTAGAAGCAGGTAGTAGTGTTCTGTGTTCTAGAAGCAGGTAGTAGTGTTCTCTGTTCTAGAAGCAGGTAGTAGTGTTCTGTGTTCTAGAAGCAGGCAGTAGTGTTCTGTGTTCCAGAAGCAGGTAGTAGTGTTCTGTGTTCTGTGTTCCAGAAGCAGGTAGTAGTGTTCTGTGTTCTATAAGCAGGCAGTAGTGTTTTGTGCTCTATAGAAGCAGGCAGTAGTGTTCTGTGTTCTAGAAGCAGGTAGTAGTGTTCTGTGTTCTAGAAGCAGGCAATAGTGTTCTGTGTTCTAGAAGCAGGTAGTAGTGTTCTGTGTTCTAGAAGCAGGTAGTAGTGTTCTGTGTTCTAGAAGCAGGTAGTAGTGTTCTGTGTTCTAGAAGCAGGTAGTAGTGTTCTCTGTTCTAGAAGCAGGTAGTAGTGTTCTGTGTTCTAGAAGCAGGCAGTAGTGCTCTTTGTTCTAGAAGTAGGCAGTAGTGCTCTGTGTTCTAGAAGCAGGCAGTAGTGCTCTGTGTTCTAGAAGCAGGTAGTAGTGTTCTGTGTTCTGTGTTCTAGAAGCAGGCAGTATTGTTCTGTGTTCTAGAAGCAGACAGTAGTGTTCTGTGTTCTAGAAGCAGGTAGTAGTGTTCTGTGTTCTATTTTCTAGAAGCAGGTAGTAGTGTTCTGTGTTCTAGAAACTGGCAGTAGTATCTGTGTTCTAGAAGAAGGCAGTAGTGTTCTGTGTTCTAGAAGAAGGCAGTAGTGTTCTGTGTTCTAGAAGCAGGCAGTAGTGCTCTGTGTTCTAGAAGCAGGTAGTAGTGTTCTGTGTTCTGTGTTCTAGAAGCAGGCAGTATTGTTCTGTGTTCTAGAAGCAGGCAGTAGTGTTCTGTGTTCTAGAAGCAGGTAGTAGTGTTCTGTGTTCTAGAAGCAGGCAGTAGGGTTCTGTGTTCTAGAAGTAGGCAGTAGTGCTCTGTGTTCTAGAAGCAGGCAGTAGTGTTCTGTGTTCTAGAAGCAGGCAGTAGTGCTCTGTGTTCTAGAAGCAGGTAGAAGTGTTCTGTGTTCTAGAAGCAGACAGCAGTGTTCTGTGTTCTAGAAGCAGGTAGTAGTGTTCTGTGTTCTGTGTTCTAGAAGCAGACAGTAGTGTTCTGTGTGCTAGAAGCAGACAGTAGTGTTCTGTGTTCTGTGTTCTGTGTTCTAGAAGCAGACAGTAGTGTTCTGTGTTCTAGAAGCAGGCAGTAGTGTTCTGTGTTCTGTGTTCTGTGTTCTGTGTTCTAGAAGCAGGCAGTAGTGTTCTGTGTTCTAGAAGCAGACAGTAGTGTTCTGTGTGCTAGAGGCAGACTGTAGTGTTCTGTGTTCTGTGTTCTGTGTTCTAGAAGCAGGCAGTAGTGTCCTGTGTTCTGTGTTCTAGAAGCAGGAAGTAGTATTCTGTGTTCTAGAAGCAGACAGTAGTGTTCTGTGTTCTGTGTTCTAGAAGCAGGCAGTAGTGGCGTGGCTGGGTGAGTTTCAGCTGCAGTTCTACACCACCCACTTCCTCACCGCGGGATATGATCTAGACACCATTAGCCGCATGACCCTTGAGGTAAGGTCATGACCCCTGACCCCCTCACGCCCCGCCCCTTGTCTGTCAAGGCTCCGCCCTGCACTACTCTCTGTCAGCTCCCCACTGACCCGGATGATGTCATCATGACCCTCCTGTCTCTGTCACCTGACCCCCTGGTGTGAGTCCTGAGCCTGAACCAGTCACTCCTCATACTCCGTCTGCTTCATCTACATACCAGTGTTCACACATGGCTATGTGCTGTAAACGCTACTCTGTTTGTCCTTGAATGTGTTATTAATGCCAGTGTGTGTGTGCTTGTGTTTGTGTGTGTGTATTGAAGTGGAAACAGTGATATGATGTAAACCCCCTCAGGGCAGGGGACACTCATCAGGGATTATCCAAAGGAAAACGGTCCCTAGGGCATATCACATGAAGCACATGTACAAATGTCAAACGTGCACATAAAATTGTTTACATTTACGTTTGACAAAAAAACACAGATACTGCGTTGAATTCCCGATGTGACTAAGTGTGCTTTGCGTTGAAGGACCTGACGGCAATTGGGGTCATGAAGCCTGGACATCGAAAGAAGTTAGCATCAGAGATCAGCAAGCTGCCCTCCACAGACTGGCTGCCAGACCACAAGCCTGTAAGGCTCTCATGTGTTCTATACAAAGTAGAAAAAGGGGGAGATGTTGAGTTTTGGCAGCTGTACGCAGTAGAATACTACTCTATATAATACTACTACTACTAATCTGTCAAATCAAAAGCTTTCTAATATTGTGCCCTTGTTTTTGGGTTCCTGTGTGTGTTTCAGGCCAATCTGGCAGACTGGCTGTCCCACCTGGGTCTTAGTCAGTACTACCAAGTTCTGGTACAGAATGGGTATGAAAACATCGACTTCATCTCTGACATCAGTTTTGAGGATCTGCGAGAGATCGGCATCAATAAACTCGGTAAGACACCACACGCATACAGAAGCTAAGCTGGGGAACAAAACTATTTAATATCAAAACACTGATTTTATTCACTTCATGTACCAGTTTAAAGTCTTAGGAATACAAGACATGTCCGTCATAACCAGTTTAAGTCCATACAGATTTTATTATAAGAACCCTAATCCCACTTGTGAACTTGTTTTATGTTGGTTTACAACTTACGTAAGAATGAAATACTCAATGACCTCTGTTATTTATCTAGAGTATTTCATTCGTAAACAAAGTAAACAATCATAGTACAAACTAAAAGAATCAAATACAGTTTATTTAAAATCAAACTAAAAACATAGTAATTAATGAATTAATTTGATGCGTTTCCTTATGGTTACTTTCCCAATTAAAAAAATACAAATAGACACCTCAACAAAACCTAAGTTAATTACAGCATATAGCCTATAACGGTATATAAAACCCTGATTCAAAGGAAGTTGAGATGCTATTTAAAACATGTATAAAACAGAATGTGATCATTTTTTTATCATCTTTCCACGGGGCACACCTTCAATTGAAATCAGAGCAAACAGATTTTTTTTAATGTTTTCAACCTTTATGAATCACTCTGAATTTGATGCCAGTAACACGTATCAGACAAGTTATGGGGTGCACTAAAAACATTGGTTTGAAACATTCCACAGGTTAATTGTAGCAGGTGATAGTATCATGATTGGATATGATTAGGACATCCTCAAGAGGCACAGTTCACATGCAAGGATGTGGCGAGAGTCACCTTTTTGTGAAATTGTATAAGAGATATTATTACATGGCCTTGGGAACACTTTGTAAAGGTGAAAGGTGTAGTCAGTAAAATTAGCAAATGATTGAATTCTATTTTCATTTATGTTTTACACAGTGTGCCGATGTTTCTGATCAGGGTTTTATATAATTATTATTCAGCTTTTTATATTGTTTCCTCACTCCTGATGAGCAAACGTTCAAAGGCCTTGTACCAGTTCACAGCCCAGAGCTTGGGATACATGTAATGATAATGCCTACTAGTGCTCATTATTAAAGATTTGGCGTACTTTGCTCTAATAGTTTTGTCTAGCTTTGAAATCTGAACATGCTTTTATTATCTTTTGACCTTACAATAACTCTACACTAACTCCCCTCAGGCCATCAGAAGAAGCTGATGTTGGGAGTAAAGCGACTGAAGGAGCTGCAGAGAGGAGAAAGTAGCTCTGAGCCTCCTCAGAACCCCTCTACACCCCCATCCAGCCTAGATGGCAGTACCGGCTCAGAGCCCCAGAGGGAGGCGAGGAAGCAGAGGGACGGAGGCCCCAGCCCTCTGGCCAAACCTCGCCCAGGTCTCACACATTCACAAACCTCTCCCCACACAAAAAAACAAACCCCACCACATACCCCCACACATGGCCACACCCAGCAGCCCTCCCCCAGGGCTCGGCCACGCCCCTCCACCCAGGTGTTGGCATCATCAGTTCCGCTGCTCCGCCTGCCCAGTGAGGAGGAAGAGCGACGGCGAACTCACAGTCTAATTGGATCAGAATCAGACTCTAGATATGCCACTGTGTGCCGCAGCAGCTCCGCACGTATTGCCAGCCCTAATGATGTTACTGTTAACCGCAGCCAATCATCCGTCACCCTCCGCCCTCGTCGGAAAGGTCGGCCCCCGACACCACCAAAACGTTCCTGTTCTTCCATTACCGGGGGTGATGAGGAGGGAGAGGGACATGGGGAGGGGCTTCTAGGTCTGCCAACCTATCGAGAGCGGCGAGCCAGTGACTGCGGCAGCCTGGCATCAGCTTACAGATCTCAAGATTCAGCAGGGCTGGAGAGATCAGAGGGGGCTTCTGGGAGTGTTCGCAGCCTCGCCGCTATGTTGGAAACATCCATTGTGAGTGGAGCCAAAACCCTGCCCAGGACTCTGGGAGAAAGCAGCAGCTACCTGCAGGTGGGTCTGGGTGCCTTTGTGTTGGGTTTGGACTATGAGAGTCACATTTTTAAATGTTTAGCAGCAATATGCATGTGTAACAATCATGTGATGTCTAGGTGAGTCCACCTACACTTCGGCGCCAGGCACGCGCAGGAGGTCTTGGATCTGAGGATGAAGACGTCTTAAGTCGCCGCAGGACCGTCAGTGGAGCAGAAGGCCTCCCTGGTGATCGGGTGGATTTGATACCTCAGGAAGTATCCCAACAGCGTCCAGAGCCCCGGCCCCGCTCTGCCATGGGCTCCTCATCATCAGAGATCACAGACGGCACAGCAACGCTCCGAAGGAAGCCACGTCCTCCGGCAACAGACTCTGAAGCGCCTGCATCTGTGACTACCACTGTTGTTACCATGACAACCGGCTCCGACACCATCCGCAGGAGACCGTGCACATCTGAGCACGCACAAAGGGTCATTCAAAGCAATAACCAATCAGACTCTCCCAGCAGTCAGACAGACAGTAGCCGTACAAACGGAGGTGAGCCGCAGCAGAACGGCGGCGTGGTCCTGAGGCGGAGGCCGGTGTCCGAGGTCTCTGATAGGACGGAGACCAACAAAGAGAGCTGTGAGTGGATGGAGGCTAGGAAGTCTCTGAAGCCGGCAGTCTCACCCAAACCATCCACAGTCACTCTGAGGAAGGCACAAGCTGACCCCCCAACCCCGACCCGCAGGGTCCCAATACCAGGGCCTGATGATACTGAAATGGCACAGAGTCCTGGTGAGACACAAATACATCTACACAAAGACTGAGGATGTGGTGAAAACACACATTTAATATGTATTATGCCTACTTTTATGAGATTTATACATTATTTCTTCTTCTATTCCTTCTCCATCATTTCTACCACAGAAGAATTTAAAGCTTTCATGAATCAGGTTAAATCAGGTTAAATCAATATGTAACTATCAGCAGTAGAGTTTACTTGTAGTATATGAAAATGCATTATCCATTCTTAATTTACTTAAGTATAGCTTAAGCAAAACTATAAAAAAGAATGTCATCCAACCTTTTCCCATCCACCTTACAGGAGTCTCCATCCAAATAATAAACTGAATTAACTATTTTTTAAACTATTTCAAGACCAGTGACCATCGCATAGTTTGACACAAATTTTCATAACACCTGGATTGTATTTACGACAAGTGATTCTTCTTTAAATTAAATCCAAAGACAAGAAAACAATATATTGATACATACATACCTTACATATCATATCCAGCTAACTTTTTACTACTCGAGTAGGAAGTTAAATTTTTAAATGGTGCAAGTATCTGTTGGAAAGACAGACACAACCTGAAAGGTTAAGTAAGGATAATTTAATTTAATTTAAATTTTTATTAGCAACTTGAAGCTAAAAGGTGCATCATGGGGGGCGCAGATAGTGCAGTGGTTTAAGGGTGCACCCCATGTACAGAGGCTGCAGTCCTCCCGCGGTGGCTGTGGGTTCAATTCCCACTCACGGCCCTTTGCCGCATATCTATCCCCTAACTCTCTCTCCCCATTTCCTGTCATACCTTCACCTGTCCTACTTAAATAAAGGCAAAATGCCAATAAAAACAACAACAGGTTAATGATTAGGTCATAGTGTGTTATTGTTGTGCAAAGTTCTGTGTAATCAAAAACTACAAAAGCCAGTTGCAGGCAGCTCTTAAGCATTTGGTTTATTGGTGACATTTTGACATAAGGTCATATGACTAAATATCAATCCCCTACAAGTTTTATAAATGTATCAATTACTGCATTGGTTAGTTGTATATAAGAAAAGTGACATCATTTTCTCACTTTTTCTGACCAGAGCCAAAGCGTGTTCCTCCTCCTGTATCGCCAAAACCCCGTGGGCCTCCTACAGCACCTAAACCAGGCAAAGCAATAGTAACCTCAGCAGCCATGAGCCCGAGTCCTGCTGCTACAAGTCCAGCTGCGGACAGCCCCACCCCGGCTCCCAAACCCTCCTCTGCCCCTCTCCCAGCTCCGGACACCCCTTCTGCTCCCTCCCTCTCTTCGGGACTCCCTCTTACTTCCCCCTCACCGGCCCAGAGTCCCTCCACCCCCTCTCCTCACCCTGTGAAACCGCCCCGCTCCTCCATCGCTGGTCTCTCCATCGACCTGCTGGGAGGACGGGAGGTAGAGGAGGAAGAGGAGAGGAGGAGAGAGGAAGAAGAGAGGAGGAGAGAGAGAGGGAACAAGAGGCACAAGGAGCAGCAGGAGGAGAGGAGGAAGGAAGAGGAAGAGAATGTGAGAGAGGCGGGGGGTCAAGGAGAGGAAGTAAAGCAGGTGCCGCATCGTTTGGAGGAGACCAGTGGCTCTTTGGCTGCAGCTGTGCAGGCTGTAGAACATAAGGTCAAAAAGGAGGACGCACAAAATGAGTGAGTATTTATGAAATTCATCTTCAGATTTTACCTCTTATATCCAGGAACAGCTGCTCTACCTGTTGGCATCCATGTTGATGATGAGGAGCAGGGCATAAAGTCCCCACAGCTTCACAAAACTGATTCTGACCTTTTGTTAATGTCACATGTTTCAATCTGGTTTACTTTATCGATTTTAATGTGTCTTTAAATCCTAATTATCTTTTTAAATAATTTTTTAAATGTACTGCCTTTGATTAAATCAAGTTAATTTCACTCAATCAAAACATGAGTTGAGCTAATATTATAAATATAGTTTAAAATGACTATGAAAAAAGATAATAAGCACATTTAGCTCAAAGGTTGCAAGTAAAATATATAAAAATATATCAGTGACTAGATGAAATGATTTTGTTCAACCACTTGACATAATAAAATTAAGTAAATTCAACAATCAACTTTTTTTTCAGTGCATAATGTAGAGCTGCAAAGTGAGGATAGTAAATAAAAGATTGATATTCTGCATCTCATGTGTTTGTAAAGGTTTCAAGAAATTCTTCAGCATTTTTGGAGCTATGCTTATACATTTAGAGATGAGAAGGTACCACTCTAATGTGTGTGCATGAACCTCAGAGCTGGAGGCAGGAAAATATTGGCCTAGCTTAGCATGGAAACAGCTTGCCTGGTTATTTTCCAAGTGTAAAAAATGCAACTACCAGCTCACTGATCAACATCATGTATCCACCACTACTAGGCCATAAACATTTGCATATTTGGACTTACGTAAAATGTTATTGCATAGTCTACATTTCTACATATATTTATATTTTTATTTCTTTTCTATTTCTATCCCTTATGTTTATCTACTTTTCTGTTAGTAATACCATTATGCGTATGGCACAAATCTTTGACTCCTGTAAAGCCGAAAGCTAAAACAGAGATTAGTGGAGTACCCATACATATTTCAGCTGGATTCAGTGACCATGGCAAGAGACTCCTGTCAAATCCTGGCTGCAGCTGCTGCATCAAAACAAATAAGCATATTTTCTAAAATTTTGAACTATTCCTGAGGAGAAATCAGTTATACTCCTAAGAACCTTAAATCACAGAGTTTAAAGCGAGCTGAAGCCGAAGTTTATGCAATTTAGAAACTTGATAGAGTGTTTTAAATCACTTCCTTTCACTTTCAGAAAGCGGCACTGATGTATCTGCTTACAGCACAACCAAACAAATACATTGCATTTCCTGTGCTGAACAGTTGGCAGTGTGGTTGTTATAAATCAGACCAAATTGCATGCTGTGAATCCTTACTACGCACAGCATTTAGACTGCACCACTACCTACAGAGACGACTGTCTGAAACTGAATGTAACCACATTTAATGGCTTTTGCAGACCACAATTAGGTTCATAACTTTGAAGGGCCTGTAAATAATATTTTAATGATAACAACGTAAAAACGACTTTGCTCTAGTGATCAAACTACAGAGAATTATCACGTGAATCTACCGCTACCCTCAGCTTTATGGGGCTTTATGAGTTCTAACTCACTTTCACTTTTCCGTTTTGGTCCACAGTGATTTGTGCAGCAGGCAGCTGTTTTCAGCAACAAAGCTCAGTTCCACTATGTTCACCAGCCATTTAATTACTGGCTGAGTAGCTCAGGAGCCAGACACTCCCCTCAGGATTTGGTACAACTGCCAATCAGTTTTTGCAGGTTTAAAGTATTTGAAGTTATTCGGGAGATTCTTGTTTACCTCAGCAGGAATATTGTGATTATCATTAAAAGAGCTCTTACTGAAATGCTGATTAACTATGTGGAAAAATCCTTCCAAAAGCGACTCACACTCTCCACTTCACATCTCCAATCTACTACTGTGCTGTGTCTGCCTCATTATCAGCTACACTCTCCCTTTTTTTCTTTTCTTTTTTTTTGCTCTCCTACTCCCAGCTCTCTTTCCAGTAAAAAGACAACAGTCTCCATCTTGGATGACATCGGCAGCATGTTTGACGACTTGGCAGACCAACTGGATGCAATGTTGGACTGATCTCCTGCCCAAGCCTCATTTCCATGAAGACCTTCTCCTCTCTCTTCGCCCCCCGCCCCAATCATGTGTTGGTGTATCAAGAAAACTCTCCCAACGCTCCATGCTGGCACTCAGAGAGTGTGTGCATGTGTTTGAGTGTGTGTTTGAGCGCTTCTCATGTAGCCTTGTAATACTGAGGAGGGAGTCCTCCTCGTCTGGCGTGGTAGCTCTAGTACGCCTCCCGATGCGAGGAGGCCACTCCCACACAACCTCTGACCTCTGCAGCCCAAGCGAGTCACCGCCGCCCAGCCTCAGATGGCTGTGTGCATCGAGAAGCACAATCATTTTCCTCATCCTTTTTTCTCTACAGACTCTGGCAGAGATCCTAACACAGTGAGACAGGGTGGCAGACACATCAGCATATTGCATTGCAAAAATAAGCACATAAACGCACTGACAGACAGACAGGTAGATCATTGGATGGATAGACAAGGCACACACACAAATGATGTACTGGAGACAATTTATAAAAGCACATGGAGAGGCTGCTTTCTGAGTCTGTCTCAGTCGTGCGATGTCATAAAGGATGCATTCTTCCAGATGAATCATAGCCTCTATTTCTCCTCTGTGTGAGGGGAGGATTGTGGTTACCTGGACTTCCTGACCCGCGTGTCGTCTCTCTTCATGTCGCTGTTGTTGCTATTGTTGTTACTGTTGCTGTTGTTGTCGTTAAGAGTGTGTGTAGTCCCCCCCCCGCTGATGCTCATGTCAATGTCCTCCCATGCACTCGTACAGTAGCTAGATCAGAGCGACAATGTAGAACCTTGAGACACAATCACACAATCACAAATGCACATTACATTGGTTGTAATCCGGTGTCCTGCTTCGGTGGTGTCGAGCTGCGTCCATGGAGGTTGGCTTGGATTTGAATCTACACACATTCATACATGCAAAGACACATACGAGTATATAAAAGCACACTCATGCGGTATATCCCTTTGTCCTGCTGCAGTGAACAGTGTTTTTGAAAGATAATCCTATATTTCAATGCTTTATATAGTCCATCCTGTATACATAGTTTATAATATACCTGGGTTTTTGAGCTGTTAGAGCTCCCTCTAGTGTTGGTTAGTGAAGCTGCCTCTAATCTGCCCACCGTCCATCTTGTTTCCCCCCCCCTTTTATCTCCCTCTGTCTCTGTTTAGTTAACTCTGCATCTCTCTGTGCCTTGGTAGTGTTCTTTCATATAATCAATATATTTTTGTCTCTTTTTTTTTAATACCCACTCCAAAAGTCGATGTTTTTTCCCCCCGTCTCCACACAACCCCACTCCCCCTCCTTGTGTGTGCGTGATGTCACAAGTATCTTATAACTTGTTGTGTACTACATGGTCCATAAAAACAATCATCAAATCAATCTGCAGTCCTCCTGTGACCATTGAGAAGCCTTGTACGAGCCCGTATAAGTAACCTGTAACCCCCGTAACCTGTAATGAATTGGCTCCACCAAGCCTCAGCTCCCCAGTTTGCATTGGTCCCCCCCCCCCCAGACAGTGGATCAACCAGAAGTGTTCATCCCAGCGAAGAGTCCTCTTGTATTTTTATGCTCTTTGAAAACAAAGATATATTTGAGCGACAGATGGTTCTATGTGAATAACACTGACGACAAATGATTATAGACATTAGATTAAGGTGAGCTGATTGAGCCTGTACATTTATGGTTGAGTTCTGGATGTTGTGATGGCTGTTGTGCCATGGTTGGGTTTAGGTTGTGTTTCTGCTGTGATGATGCATTCCTGTACAGCTGTGATCTGAATAAATGTGTAAATTAAACCTTACGTGGCTCTCTGATGTGTGGTTCTTTTACATTATGCTACTCGTCCATTCTTCTAAGGTTTTTCACAACATGATGGAGTCAGCTGACATCAGGCGATAAGGCCTGGTCTAGATAAAACAAGAAAAGGTTCTCCTCCCAAACTTTTGCTACAAAGCTGGAACACTTTCAGGGCTGCAGCTGCAGACAGCAGCCTCATGTCATCTAAAAAAAGGTTTCTGAGATTCTGCCAAACTAGCTTTACAACTGTTACATATATGTATCATGACAGACTGACACACTGTACTTCCAGATTAAATACTTTTGACAGGTTTGTGCAAAAAAAAGAAAAAAAGAATTCAAATAGATTTATTTATTTAGCTAGAATTACAGCCAAGCATTTTGAAAAATCGAATTTAGAAGCATTTTGAATCCTCATAAATTGTATATTTATGTATATGATATGCAGACAGACTCACCAAATCACCAGCCACATATGCCTATGTTATATATTAGACTAATTGGGTTTTTTAGGAAGGGGTTTTTGAAGCTTTTACAATAATAGAAATAGTAGCTGGTAATGTTTGTCAATAGTAAACCATTAAAAGGCTGCCTGCCTTTATTAGCAGCATAGCTCGCTACAAATGTGAGAAAATTAAACGTAATGATGATATGAAATCAAATCCAGTTGTTTTTTTTCAAACTGCAGTTGCATTTTTGTATTCAGGGTTTCAAATTTCTAATTTAATTATAAATTTTAGCAGACTGCTGGAAACATAATGTGACAAACTTCACAAGCTTTGGATGGATTGGTGATGCAAAGGCAGGAAATGTTGGATTAGATCAATTTCAATACAGCCCCACAGTTTCAATTTCATCCATTCTCCCCTGGTTATTTTCTTTACCAGATATAGACCTCAGTCTACAGCAGGAAGTGAAGGGCAAGTCAAAGCAACTTCCAGCATGAAAACTATGATCAATATTTCTCAGACTCAGTATTTTTATTCACAGATGGCTCCAATGATCCTGACACAGGGTGCACAGGTGCAGCAGTATTTATCCCAGCATGTAAGACGTATATCAAGAGACCATCTATCAGTGTACAACACAGAACTATTGACAATATTGTTGGCTCTGCAGTGGATAAACGAAAAAGAAATAACAGTCATTGCATCTGGCAGATTTTCAGCTCTAACATGCATAAGATCTGGCGGATCAACTAGAACAGACAATGAATTAAATATTCCTTATAATGTACAGGATGAAAAGTAAGGGAATATCTGCAGGCTTCCTTTGGATCCCAGCTCATGTTGGTGTGGAGGGAAATGAGGAGGTGGATGTCCTGGTTAAACAAGCACTCAGAATTAAACATGTAGACCTCCAGGTTCCATTAAGTAAAGCTGAAGCCAAAACATTCATCAGGACATATGCACATTCAATATGGAAGGTGTACTGGGATGATATTGATACTGGGAAACATCTATATAACATACAGAGACATGTGGGTGCTGGGAGGATGGTGGGCCTGGAAACGAAGGGAAGAGAGCATCATCACTCGCCTGAGAATAGGTCACACAGGTCTCAACCATATAATACATAAATAGAAAAAACACAAGAGTAAAATGCACACAATGCACATGTATTGCTTTATTATAGGAAATATAATACAGAGAGAAATCACCTAATTCAGTCACTAAGGAAGGCCAAACACCAAGACTTTTCATTGTCAGGCCTCTTGGAGAAAACAGCAGGCTCTGAAATTATAAAGTATTTAAAAGACACTGGTTTAGCTTAAAGAATCTAGGTTTTTTTTTGTTTTGTTTTTTTTTTCCTGCTATTCTCCTGTTCCACACTCCAGTCCAGTTGGTGGCGGTAATGCGCCTCTAAGGTTGTTTGCCAGCCGCCAATAAACATAAAAGAAGAAGACGAAGAAGAAGAAGAAGAATTGTAGGAGAAGTGAACTCACGTTGCCCATTTAAGTGCTTTCTACAAACCATTACGCTACTCTACACAGTTTGGATGAAAGAATACCAATCACTAACCGATCAATATCGACCATTCAGATGTGAGTATTACAGTGTGTCATAGTGTGAGTTCTTACCATGTTAATCGATCATCAACACGTGGCTGGTCTGCAAGGGCTTCAGTCACCCGACCAGACTCAGCACGTGTTTTCCAGCCTCAAATGATTTTAATTTGACTCCGCATAAGAATGTGACGTTCAATAATTCTCACATTAATGTGTGTGATCCTAGCATGACGTGTCTTAAAGTGTAGATCTCTCTTCACACTGATACTGCCATCGTTTTGGAGCATGGAAGTTATACTTTAGGACTTTGGAAACAGTAAAAGCACAAATGTCCACCTACTTTAAACAGATTCTTAACTTTATTAGAATTAAACATTGAAATGGCTAAATTCTTATATATGGTGAAGATGAAATTTATTTATCAACCTTTTTTCCCCCCTGCTTTTCAGCAAGTCAAGTGGAGCCATGCTGGAGTCTTTAGTTAAGATAAGCTTATCTTATCTTAAGTCAAGTGGAGCCATGCTGGAGTCTTAGCCTTGGTGACTGATGGAGAAACAGGCCTTGAAATGTCTCCCACTGGATGAAGTGAGTCAATCACTATCATAAACTGTATTAATAAAGGATATGATGGACTCCTCCATGTGTGAAAGCTTTGTGGATCATCCTGGTCATCTTAGTTCCTCCTCACTTGACTTATTATAAAAGGTGAAAACAGAAATGACACAAACCCAAGCTTATCATGTGGTCTTTATTTTTCTATTTTAAACAGTCAACTCCCCCCCCCCCCTCCCCCAGAGTTGAAGCTGGTGCCTGTGAGGATGGGATGAAGAGGAGATAGATGGCGCTGTCGAGGCAGACTGAAGACCCCAGGAACCGTCTTGAGTTCCATCTTTCAAGGATGTGCATGGAGGTCAAAGTTGACTGCCTTCAGGTGTGAGAGTTAAAGAGTTCATATTTTGGGAGGGGAACTGGTTTCAGCCTGTGATGACACGCTAAAATAAACTTTTCTGACACCTACTATGAGAGCTGGACAGCAGCTCCTGATTCTAACTTTTTTCTGAGGCTCGTGTATTTGTGCAGCCTCCTCCTCAGAGTTGTCACCGGTCCCTAACTTCATTCTCTTTCTTTAGCAGGTAATGATGACTGAAAACGTCAGAGCTGGGAGGACAGATAACAAAGTTCTTATTGATCAGGACGTCAGGTTTAAGATTTGGTGAGTTCATGTTGCCTGTTTACATTTGAATAAGTTTTAGCCTGTGATGACAAACTAAAATAAACTTTTCTGACACCTACTATGAGAGCTGGACTGCAGCTCCTGATTCTAACTTTATTCTGAGGCTCGTGTATTTGTGCAGCCTCCTCCTCAGAGTTGTCACCGGTCCCTAACTTCATTCTCTTTCTCTAGCAGGTAATGATGACTGAAAACGTCAGAGCTGGGAGGACAGATATCAAAAGTTCTTATTGATCAGGACCTCACTGGGTTTAAGATTTGGTGAGTTCATGTTGCCTGTCGACATTTGAATAAGTTTTAGCCTGTGATGACAAACTAAAATAAACTTTTCTGACACCTACTATGAGAGCTGGACTGCAGCTCCTGATTCTAACTTTATTCTGAGGCTCCTGCTGTTGATGCATGAGAACATGAAGTTTCTTCATGTGAATTAAAACTGATCTGCTCTCAAACAGGTGAATTTTCGACAGTTGCGGAGAGCAGCTTGTGATGTGTATGCTGATGGTCAAGTTCATTTGAAGGGTAAGTCTGCTTGTATGACAGCAAGGCTTTCATCTGAAGCTGCAAAGGATACGGTTTGTCTCGTAGATTGTTCTAGTCTGATCTGCATTTGTCTCTCTTCAGGTTTCCTAATGTCGTGGGCAAGAAAACGCTTCCCTCAAGATACTGGAACAAGCCAGAATGAAGAAGCCACCATTTTTAATGCATAATGAAGCCATTGAGTCAAACTGTCAGGTTGTGTCTGAATAAAGAGTAAACTGTTCACCATCTCCTGAATGCTGTTGTAATGTTATTGGGAAACCTTTGGGATTTCTGTCCACTAGTTTGATACCAGCCATAATGTGACAAGGTTTTCTTGCAGGAAAAGACTTAAGAATGAGAATTTATGGTCAGATTTGAATTTCTGAAGCAGGTGTTTTATGTATAAACCTTTCCAGAACCTCGGTGAATATTCAGCTTCTGTTAGATGGACGCACCAAAAGAGGACTTGTCTTCCCTTATACTGTTACAGCCCCTTACATTTTATTTATATTCATGTAATTGACCTCATCTGAGTTTCACTTGCTAAAACTAATTGATATTCACTGAATTGGGAAATCTGTTTTCCATATAATGGCTTCACAGGACAACAGATCAAGCTGACTCATCTCTTTTCTGACAGAGGCATAGCAGCTTCTGAGTGTGTCTGGACCCTGCTGTTGACACCTGGGTCACAGACGATGCCTCTGAAGCAGCCTACATGAGTACAAAAGAAAAGATTCATTTAAAGTGAAGGTGAACCTGAGAGAAAAGGGTTGATTTAGAGGTTTAGAGTACCAAAGATGGTAAATCTCCATGTGGGATTGTTAAGCAGAGGAAAGAACGTCATGTCTATCATCACACACAAACCAACATCACCGCACATCTGAATAGAAAATTAACCCCGCGCTTGTTTTCCCTTTGGAGCGCGTCCTCATTTGCGTGTTTCCTGCCTCTGCTCAGCCTCAGTGTGTGCAGATTTCCATACAGGTCCGTCCTCGGCTCTAAGACTCGTTTTACTGTCAAACCAGGCGGCGGGGCTCGTTTTCTCCGCCCTGCGCATCCCGCATCAGTCGCTACCAGGGAGGAGCGCAGGGGTGTGCCGTCGTGCGCGTCGAGCAGCTTCCACACATCCCCCTCTTCTTCTTCCTGTCGGGACTGAAGCCGGTTTCTCTGCCAGGGAAATTCAACCGACTCCCACTTCTCAGCTGTTTTTGTCGGCGTCAAAGCCCTTCCTGCATCCTCTGTCAACCGGCTGCACACGAAATCGACCAGCGGTCCTCTCCGGTAGGCCTGACGGTAAGAGCGCTTGTTTGTGTGGGCGCGTCATCATCCATCAACATATAATCACGATACATTTGTGTTTTAACTGATAGTGTGGTGTTTAAGGTAAGATAAGATTTATCCAACATCCGGATGTTTATCAGTTCAGAAGCGGTTTAAGGTTATATAAATCTGTGACCAGCAGCCTGTTCTACCCCTGATTGTTGAGTGATGGAGACCGATGTCACCAACACATTTAGAGGCTATAATTAAATGATGAAGGCCTTTTCATGGAACAGCTGGCTCCAGCAGGATGGATGCTGGTGGAGGACAGCAGGCCGCTCACTGAGATCCATTAAAAGATGAAGAGGATGAGGGGGGGAGGAGGGGAAGACAGTTTACAATAGGAGGGGACTAAAGTGATCCATAGCCTCTCGGAACTCTCATCTGGGCCCCCCTCTTTCTCTCCTGCTGCTGTAATGTGTCCTGTGGCAGGGTGGGGCAGAATTTACAATCAGTAGAGATGAATTGCAGCAAACGCAGTTGGTGTACTTCGATGCAGTACTTAAGGGTTTTTTTTTTTAAGTGCAAGAGATGTAAAGATATTTCCTCAAGTGGAGTCAGAATACAATTAAAACGTATTTCAGCATTTCTGATAGGTAGCTTTATTTTATTGTAAGAATCACAGCAAAACAGAGCAGATCTGGTCCATTTGGTGCAACCTATTAGTCTACTTGTAATGTTAAAACAACAATGGTGCAATAAATCCTGCCTCCTATAAACAGTTTTTGTTTTCAAGATGTGTTAATTTGTGTATTAATGTGTTTATTAATCCAATGGTGGAAGTAGTCCCCATATATATATATATATATATATATATATATATATATATATATATATATATATATATACATATATATATACATGATATTGATATACATGATATTGATATTTACATGACAAAATAATATATATATAATAAATATATGTGTTGATATGTTTCTACTGTTGCTACTGTTGTCCTACTGTTATATATATATATATATATATATATATATATATATATATATATATATATATATATATATATATATATATATATATATATATATATATATATAACAGTAGGACAACAGTAGCAACAGTAGAAACATATCAACACATATATTTATTATATATATATTATTTTGTCATGTAAATATCAAAGGCAAATTATGGTTCACACAGCTTTATTCACCCTTTAGCCATAAAGAAAAATCGTTTTTGTGCAAATGAGTGGTTGTTTCCTTAATGTTTCAAAAAGAGTGGATGGTGATACAGAGAACAACAGTCATCACCTCCAGCATTTATCACTACTTTACACCTCCTGAATGGATAAGACGGTTAATCTGGACTTGTAGGATGACATGCCATTCTTCCTGCAGTAAATAGATCCCAGAGATGCTCTATTGGGTTGAGATCTGGTGAATATGCTGGCCAAGGAAGGACAGCAACATTGTTCTGGTCCAGGTAGGCGACTCCTGACAGACATGAGCCACATGTGGTCTGACATTGTCATGCATCAAGGTGATGCTTGATTGCTGAATCCTGGGAATGACATGTGGACCTAGGACCGTATCTCAGAAAGGGATAGCTGTCAGTGTACCATGGATGTGGACCAGGCCATCCATTAGCAATGGCTCCCCATATCATGACACCACCACCAAAACGGTCCACTTCCTGGATGTTTGCTGCAGGATAGCATTCCCAAAAACAACAATACTACCCGCCTACGACCATCAGCTCTGTGCAAGTTAAATCTGGACTTGTCACTAAATGTGATCTCCATCCACTGTGCAATGAGCCATAACATCTGTAACATCTGTGCTACACAAGTCTGCCGAGTTCTGACCATCATCAGCATCCCAACTGCCTGGTCATGTAAGTTTTGTGGTAGTCATGACATCATCAGTTGTTTCAGTAGGACATTAATTAGACCCAGGATTTTATTGCCTTGGCCAGGTGTTTTCAATCATGCACAAAAAAATCTCACCAACACCATCATTTACTCTGAAATGCAACAATAAGTGTTATTTCTATGTTATGACTAAATGATGGTTATTCATGATTTAACATGATTTAGTTGTGGGTACTTAAAAAAGTCATTTCTATGTATCACATGTTTGTTTCAGTAGATTAGGACTAGTGAAAGGAAAATATTGGGTTTTTAAAATTATGTGTTTCTACTGTTGCTCAGTATATTACTGTTTGAGGAGCATTTGCTAAAAGCTGCCATAATTAAAATAATAAACTATATATGTAACTTGATTTTACAGGTTTACAGCTCCTGTATGAACCACTATGCCTTACCCTGAGTCACAGACAGGGTATGGGAGTTGGAAAGTATTTAGAGACTAATATATTAATGGTTTTAGTATTTTACAGATTTTATTCTGAAGGTTTGAGTGAAACTAGATACTTCTATGTTGATGTTGGTCTACTTTTACTTGAGTTAAAGGGTTGAAATAAATAACAGAATGTTCTTTACTAGTAGAAGCAATAATATTTTTACTTCACTAATACTTTTTACTATTCAAATAGTAAAGATTGCTTTATATGGTCTTAAATATGAATATGTCACATTACCAACTTCCTCTGCAGTTCAGTGAAGCTCACCCAAATGGTGACCATCTGGTCCTTATCATAAATCTATCAAACAGAGCAGTGGTTCCCGCCAAGAGCATTTGGCGAGTATTTGCATTTGCAAGTATATGTTGATTTTCTTTTTTTGGAGTCACAAACCAAAAAGGTTGGGAGTAAATAAAATAAGTATGTATTGTTTACAATAAAGATAAAAATGCAGTTTATTCTTCTCTATTGTTTTCCAAAAGTAAAAACGGAATCAGATATCTCCTCTAATGAAAGCTAATGAGATTTTTTTTAAAGTGAAAAAACCCCAGAGATTGTGTGTCTGAACTCTCTCAAGTTTCAATCTGTTGTTTTTCTTCTGCGTGTGCGTGTCTGTGTGTGAACAGCAGCAGCATCATGGAGGAGTTAGACGTTCCACAGATGAGGAGAGAAGTGGAAAGCCTCCAGTATCAGCTGGCAATCAACAGAGAGAAGTCCTCCATCACCGTTACTGAGTGAGTGTGTGGTGCACACACACACACACACACACTCTTAAAGTCTTGGATATTGTGTTCATGCTCACAGGGTGTGTGTTGTGTTTTTGTAGGCTGGTGAAGTGGATCGAGGGTTGTGTTTGTGAAGATCCATTTCTGAACCCGGAGCTGATGAGAGCTAACCCCTGGGTGGAGAAGGGCAAGTGTGTGATCCTCTAAAGGTCACACACACACACACAATCATGGATGCATATAAACTCTGCATTCCCACACACACTGCACTAACTCACTCATTTACTCCCCCTTTGTCTCTTTCTCTCTCACACACACATTATCGCTATTATCATCATGTTTATTTATTTGGAGACTCCTGAATGCTTTTAATTTACATCAGGACTACAAGACTACTGTGTGTGTATGTGCGTGCATGTGTGTGCGTGTGAATGTGTGTGTGTGTGCATGTGTGTGTGTTAATGTGTATGTGAATGTGTGTGTGTGTGTGTGTGTGTGAGTGTGTGTACAGCACTGAGTAGCTTTCTAGAGGTTTGTTTTGATGGACTGCAGAGGAATGTTAAACAACAACAACACGTTTTTATTGGCTCTTTACACTGTCAATCAAAATAAAGACTGTTTTGAATTTGACAGCAGTATTTCTGGATTTATTCAGATGTTTATAACACAGGACAAAGAAGTGTGTGTGTGTGGATGCGTGTTTTCCGGTGTTACAGCAGTTCTCGGATGTAGACGTTTCGCCTGACGGCGTTGGACATGCCCTCATTGAAGCGGAACCACACGTCGCTGTTGCCGACCGCTGTTCCCATAGAAAGAACCACACACTTCTCACCTACAGAGAGGCCAAAAGAGCAATTTGGATATTTTAACACACAGATGATCGATTACATCCAGTTAGTGACCTCATGACTAAATAATCCAGTCGTTAATTGACCGGAAAGTGATTGAAAACAAGTAATTATTTAATCAGGGTTCCAGCTAACAACTGTTTACTTAATCAATCTGGTGATGATTTTCTCATTGAATTGATTGGTCTATAACATGGATCATGAACATTACATCACAATTTTTCCAAAGTTTTTCCATTTGAACCCCAAAGATATCCAGTTTATCATCACAAGAAGAGTAATGGTGTGATCAAATGTGAGGCACATCTTTTTAGCTATTAAAGCTATTAAAGCTCTTATTCACATCTTTCTGCAAGTTGAAAACATTTTAATTTGGGTGAGAAATTTGTGTCACACTGTGTGTGGCGAACAGTGTGTCTGGACATCACGTGTCCAGACGTCAGTAGGACACTGAGGCAGAAATGGAGGACAATCTTATCATAGCTGTGTGTGGAGAGGCGGAGCTGTACGACCTGCTGAGATTGGACGAAAAAGGAGGGGGCAACACAAGTAACGCGACCAGTGAGGCATTTCTGGTACTTTGAAGCAAAAATCGATTATCAAAATTGTTACTTTGTTACTTGTTAATTTGATTAACGGATCGATTCAGGTCTAGTTTAAGAATTGTAAATCCTGACAATGGAGATAAGAAAAGCTGAACACATCTGGGTTTTTTATTTTTTGTTTGGACAAATTAAGGAAATAGAAGACACCAGCTTAGACTTAGGAGGGATAAACCCGACTTTCTGACATTATATAGACCAAATAATTAACAGTAAAAACAATCATTAGCTGGAAGCCCTACTTAAAATACAATCTCTCCTTCCTGCATTCACATAGCTGTGAGAGAGTGAATGATAAGTTTGTCATTTTGACCACACGTCTGTGCATATGAACTATACATACATGTGATCATGTTCTGAGCGAGTGTGCATCCAATGATCCATTTGTGCAGGTCTCTCTCTCTCTCTCTCTCTCTCTCTCTCTCTCTCTCTCTCTCTCTCTCTCTCTCTCTCTCTCTCTCTCTCTCACGCTCACGCGAGTACGCCTTTCGTTTTTATGGAGGAAACGTTTCAAAATTAACACCAGAGCAAATTATTTCACGCTGCACAGATGGTGAACCTCCAGGAAATCAGGATCCAGAGCACGAGGCTGTTCTAGTCTGCCGTCATTCCCGCTTTGACCTAAAAACAGCCGCAGCTCTGCGTTTCCACCCCGATTACCCTGTCGATCAATTTCATGAATGCAGTGCTTTCAGGAAGGGCAGTGATTTTAATTGATCCGCTTTTAACTGCAATGACGACAAAGCGCTGAATCTGGGCCTGTGTTACTAATTCAATAAAACCGCACAGACAAGGCCTTTCCCAGGAGCTTTGTTAATAGTGTTGAAAGAAATGCGTCGTCGTGGTTGTGAGTCTTCGTGTTCGTGTAGCGTGTGGGTTAACCTGTATATAAACTAACTCACAGATGAACAGTGTCATGCTTTTCCAAAGCTGTATGCAAAGTAGACACTCCGGTGGCCACGTTGCTGCAGAGAGGACAAGCTACTCTGTTGTTCATGCAAATGTGATGTTTAGGGAGTGGAGTCACGATACAACACAGCAGTCATCTTTCTTTCCACTGACACAAAGCTACTGGCAGGTAAAACCACAGGACCTACTTTCCAAACTACTTTTATTAAATTTCTGGGGCTACAATGACTAAAAGCCTTTAAAAAAAAAAAAAGTATGAACATTGTTTTTTCTGTTGGCTGGCGTCCAAATATAAGAATGCTTTTAGAAATATCACCAACATAATGATGGGGGAAATGCAGGCAGCAGTGCTGTTGAAAGTCTGCCACAGGGGCACTAAACTGGAAGGGTTACGTAAGACACATCAGTTATAACCTCTGGTGTGTTTGGACCTGATGTGCCTTGAGGCCTTTTTCCCCTGTTATCTCAAAAGGGACTGAATGAATGAATGAATGAATGAATGAATGAATGAAGCTACGCTGTGATGTCACACAGTACCTGTGTCTGAGGACGGCTGCGGTCTCTGAGGTTTGGGGACGACGGCTCGGCCAAAGAAATCCACCTCCGGCTGCAGAACACAAACACAGAGTGAAGAGGAGGATGAAGTTAATCAGGAAGTTTCCAAAACACTGTCCCCGACAACGAGGTCAATAACAACGATCACGTGAACGAACATGCGCTCATACACACCTCTCATTAGCCTCATTTCCCAGTTTTCTCCATAAGGGATTCCAACCCAATGGCTTCTCATTATCCTCATTTCTGGGCCCTAGAGGCTCATTCTCATCATAACTGAACTACTTCAACAGTGCAGTTCTAAATCAGGGGCTCCAACGCTCAGAGCAAACACATGTTGGCTGCTGCTGTCTGGCGCCACCCATAGGTATCAGCAAACACATACAATACAGGCAGACAGGGTGTGCCACCTCCTAAGTTGAACCATTACAAAAGTCATCCAGTCAGTCGTCCAATGAAAGCTGCCTCTGAGAGACTGAAAGAAAGTTTCCTGACATCGTGACCAGCAGAGCACGCCTCCCCAGTGGGGTCTGATCACTGACCACAGGTATGCGTGGATCATCGGTGGGAACAAAAATCGGTCACATTATGGAAATTCACATCTCAAATAAAATGGATAAAACTTGTACCAACAAGGTAAACGATCAGATGTACAACTATAAATAGAAAAAAAAGTTGTGATGCTCTGTAAGATATCAATAAAACAGAATGTGATCATTTAGAAACGTGTTACAGGCATCAAACCCGTATATTTATAGAAACAAAGTTTATCAGTGTGAATATTAAATATCTTGTCTTTGTACTTTGTTCAACTGTATTTAGGTTAAATAGAATTTGCAAATCATTTCATTCTGTTTTTATTGCCATTTTACTTAACGTCCCAACTTTTTTTTTGGAATAGAGATTTTTCATTTATGGTTAGGTTTGGGATTATTTATGTGGTCAAAGTCAGGGTGGAATCAATGTAATGTAAGTAAACACAAGCGTGTGTCTGAGTGTCTCACCCGGGTCTCCACTGTAGTCTGTTTGACAATGTTCTCCAGCCTCAGCTGATGGTTGCTGGTCTGCTTAGGACCAGCACTCTTTATTTTTTCTTCTTCTCTCTGTGTTACACAGACACAGTAGTTCAGAAATACATCAGGTTATTAACACACACACACAAACTAAGACCTGACTGTTTACAGGCTGCACTCTATATAACAATCCCACAATCTGTCAGGCAGAACGTCGTGTGCGTTTGAAGTCTCACCACTGCAGGGTTTCGTTGCAGCATCAGCTGCTCCGCTCTCCTCATCTTCTCTTGCTCCATCTCTCTGCTGATGGTTTGTTTGGCCTGATACGTCAGCTGACGGCGCGGAGGCAGGCCTGGATACCTCGCTACCTCGTCCACGCGTCTGCAAACACACACACACACATACACACACACTAGGTGAGTAGCTCCACACAAGCGACAAGGGACACAGAGTTTAAAACACAAACACAGACACAGAGGTGAACCCTGTTCGTTATAATGACAAACCAAATGACAGAAAGCTTCAACTTATGGTTCATGTTTTCCAGAATAAACCCCTGAATCTGTCATTATTTAAAACCTTAATCCTCTTACCACTCATCTCATCTCTCACACACACACACACACACACACACAGTACGTGCCTGTAGATTCATTCCATAAGATGATATCAGTATGTGACTGTGAGCTCCTTATTTCAAGTTACCACTATAAAATATCAGTGGTGGTTTCATCAGAACCTGGAACACTATTGATGAAATGAAAGAGAGGCTTGGATTACTTATCATATATTAATCTGCCGAACACATTTGCAGTATCAGTTCAGTTAGTAGGGCTAAGAGCAAAGACAACCACATCATCTACTTGATCCAAACCAATCTGTGACTGAGGGGTGTGTGATGTCTACAATATCTATGTCTACAATGACATCTCAATGGTCCTTTAAATGATGTTCAAGCTGATATTATCGAGTACGTCACTCACATTTTCACACACATTCATTGCCCCGTGCAGCCAAGAAGTGCACATTGAAATTGCATGCAGTCCGTTTAGTGCGATGCATACATGGACACCGCAACACAAAGTTAAAACAAAAACAAAAATTAGTGGACAAACAGTGTCAGGAAACGAAATAGAAGCACCGCCTGAAAGACGTGGATAATCATCGCTTGCATGGCAGGTGTTTGGGTTCCAAATGATGGCTGACGCTCGTAAATTGGTTGTCATTAGTCAGCTCCATGATTAACTTGTTTCTCCATCTCCGAGCAAACCACCGCTCAGGAAATGTAGAGTATGAAAAGCAGTCGGAGCCGGCTGTCCACGACAGGCCAAAACCAGCCGAGGTACCAACACGAAAGTACAGCACACTCTGCCAGAATCATTCGTCAATAAGAGCCTCACGGCATGACAAGCAACAGATAACAAGACAGCAAGTTCGATTCAAAAGACGCGGTGCTTTAAAACATGTCTCATGGATATCCTGATAACAAGAGCAAGCTAGTGCAATATAAGAGTTTTGTAAACAAATTTTGAAGGATGCGAAATATCGTCTAATTATCATTATGGACAAAATCCAGGAAAATATCAATATCCTTTATGTCTATATCGCACACCCCTACATTTCGAAAAGATACATATGATTTATTTACTTAAGGTAATTCTATTTACATTAACTTAACGCTACCATGCTTACATTTAGATTCATTTTTTACCAAGATTCAAGATTAATTACACATTGAAAGATTGAAACTAAACTAAAAAAACAAACATAATATAAACCAATGAATAAATAGTCATATCACAAAATCAAATGTGTATTAAGGGGATGAGTTCAGGTGTCTCACAGCCTGAGGGAAAAAGCTGCTCCATCATTCTTAGATTGCAGGACAGTACAAATACTTCTCTTCCTGCTCATAGCCTCCAAAAACCAGGTGGTGATAATTCTGCCATAGTCTGACCAATCAACACCAGAGTCGGAAAAAAAAGAGCGGTCCAATCAAATAAGCCTGTTGGGAGTAGTTTTTACCCATGGGGTATCAGAGAGTGGTGTTGTGATGAGCTAGAGAAGGCAGGTACAGGAAGGTGTAGATCAGTAGGAGCAGCAGCAGAGCCAGAACTAGAGGCAGACACCAGTCATTGGTGACCAGCACTTGGTCACAGCGAGCCTGCAGGAAGGAGCCCCCCCGGGTGGCCGGCTCCTCCCCGCCGTGGTCCGGCATGGCTGAGATGCAGTTATCCCATTCTGCCAACACCCGGCGGCACCAAAAAATGAAGGTTGAAACTGAAAAAAGTCTCCAAAGTTCAAACAAAATATGCTCAGCTCTGCTCAAATACTTCAAACCTCATGGATCAATCCTTTCACCTGTTCCTCCATCCACCTGTATCCCACGAGTGAGACTTTGTAATGTGCTACTCTGCTACCACTATCATCACACACACACACACACACACACACACACACACACACACACACACACACACACACACACACACACACACACACACACACACACACACACACACACACACACACACACACACACACTCACACCAGGTGTTAAGGGGATTAGTCTTTAAGCCTCCATGCAGAGAGTCACAGTGTGGACAGGAGCAGTGACCTTCAACACCCCAGAAACACACATCCGTTCTGCAGGGAGCCACATGTAATAACATCCAGTGTGTGTGTGTGTGTGTGTGTGTGTGTGTGTGTGTGTGTGTGTGTGTGTGTGTGTGTGTGTGTGCACTCACGGCTCGAGTATGTATGTGTACTGTCCCTCAGGTGTGCGGTCCTGCCTGTATGAGAGGTTGTATGCCAGCATGGTGTCGATCAGCTCACGCATCTGCGCCTTCTCTCTGCTGCTGAACAGCTGTGGATTCACCTGGAAGAAGAAAACAGACATGTCTCATTAGCATGTTTCTCCTTATAAATTCAAAACTTCATGTGTTTTTTTTGTTGTTGTTTTTTTATCCATGATGCAGGGCTACAAAATCTGAGATTCCAGATTCATACATTCACACACAGACTTCTACGTGGGTACACTGTGTGCGTTGTTACATACAGGCCGTAGTTTGGGACAGATTATGTCAAGCAGCAGTGTGAGCATGTCAAGGGTCAGGCTGAGCTGGGAGATCCTCGTTCTGATGCATGCTGGGATGTCAGCCAGCATGGTGGACAAAGCGTTCCTGCTGCTGAGGATCCGGGAGGAGGCCTGGAGGAGAGGAGGCATTAAAGAAGTGTTATTATCTATTCAATCTATCCATGTATTTAGCTTTTTTCCCCCCAGTTTTTCTCTTGTTTTGCTACATAGCGGTGCATGCAGTTCATTCCTACCTCGTGCTGGCTGTGCGGGTAGCTGATGCGGGGCACGTGAGTGTGGGCAAACAGGAAGTGGAACCCGATGGACGTGAAGGGCAGGTATTTCATCAGGGAGAAGTTCTGTCCGTGCAGAATCACTTGATTCATCCTGTCTGAGAATGAGAGCCAATCCAGAGCCTCGCACACACTCTGCAAGTTGGGGTCCCTCACGCGCATGGAGAGATAATTATCATAGAGCCCCTGAGGAAAACAGAGCCTGATGTCAGACCTAAGACATCATGGTGGATCCATAAATATAGACGGTCAATGTTGTTTCAGATTATTTGAACTGATGTTGGTGAAGCATTGGTCAGTGTTTCCTCTACTTCAGTTAAATATTGGGGAGGTGTGTTCAATACCTGAGAAACCTTCTCATACTCTCCACTAGATGAAGCCAAGTGCAGAATGTGCTGAAACCTCTGAGCTCCGCCTCCTGAACCTGGGGCCTCTTCAAACCCCGTACCAATACGCTTCCTGAAAGAACACATTTTAAGAGTTGTTTCAAGTTCAAACAACTTTATTAATGCCACTAGGGGCAATTAATTTCGGACCTAAGAGGCACAGAGAGGTAACAGACAGTTAAGGTATGATAATATCACATTTAATATGAAGGTGTGGCAAATATGTCACTCTCTTTTCTGACGGTGATGACTTTCCCCCGTTGACATTTATGCTCTCAGATATAAGTACAAAATGAAATGATGCCGATTACGATTTCCATAAAAGTCTCAACTGTTCTCTTATTCTAACCTGATTAGAAACAGGGTTTTTTGTTCGTGTGAGATTCAGGTTACATCTTTTTTTTAAAAGACTTTTAAATACCTCATGATCACAAAGATCATGAAGTCTGAAACATATCAACAAAATGGGTTTCATTGCAACGTTTAAGTGATGATAAGGTGAGGAATTATTCGTCAAGTGAGTGAATTAATCGACAGTTGTATCACACTTTAGTCAGTTCTTCCTAGCTGTGACGACACCTCTGCTTGTGTCTCTCTGCTGTGACTGTGTTTTCTCTCTTTATCGTGTCATATATACATTCTATATACTTTATGTAAGTTGAGACATCTAGAACACTTTTGCAGAAATCCATTAAATTTATTTGAAAGTTTCACTGTTTGGTGTCCACAGTAAATGCAGACTTACAAACCCCTCTGACAGTGCAGGAAATCTGACCACTGCATCGCAGTAGGAGCAAAACAGCACGTAAAAGTCTTGGCATTTTGCAAAACCTTTGCTTAAAATCTAAATTTTTGACTAAACTTCAGCTGCAAGTTCTCAGCATCCAGTGAAACATTTACAATTTCATGACCAATGCCAAGAAAACCTCTGCCGTGACATGCTGTACCGTTTTATGCGTGGTAGCTGGAAGATCTCTTGCCACAGATTGAACAAGCCTTTGCTCTGGTCTTTCTGCCCCACAGAAACACACTGGACGGTCTTGATGTCCACACGCTTGTGGCCGCGACCGTGGAGGAACTGTGCAGACAAGAGCACATATTATACATGTCGTATACTGCGTACTAATAAGCTGCGACAGGCCGTAGCTCTTCACAGTGCTGCCACCCACCTGTAGTGTGTTGATGCAAGACCTGATGTCGTTGTCAGTCTTCTCACACAGTGACATCAGAGTGCCCGTGTCTGCTTTCATCCCCTGCCGGAGTGAGATCTACAAACAAGAACTCAGCGTGAGCTTGGATTGTTTGGTTGTGAAAGCGACTGTGTACTCGTTTGTACTTGTGCGTTCACCTCAGCCAGTCTCTGCGCGAGGCGGGAAGGCTGAGTCTGGGGGAAAGTCAGGAGGAAGGCCTGCTGCCTGAGAGGCCTGAGAGCTGGAACATAACTAAAAGGAAAGAGCGGTCATCAGAGAATGGCTGCAAAGAAAACGCAAAATCAACACTAAGGCTAAAAAATGGACAAATTTAGTTTAAAAAAATCCAAAAATCTACTATTTATTCTTTGATGCTACTGTTACACCCAAGTGATAGAGTGTCTTACAGGTCGTTACAGATGCAGATGATTGGTCGAAGTAGGATGGACTCCTTCTTCTTCTTCTTCTTTGCGGCCTCTGTACCAGTCTCGCCGCCATGTCCATCTTTCCTGTTCAGCGTTGCTAACAGAATGTTGATTGTGGCCTGTAAAACGCAACAGACGAGGAAAAACGTTTCTAAGCAAAGATTCAAAGAACTAATGGTGATCGGGTTTATTGATGTATTTATTTCACTGATGTGCTGCATCACACCGCAGGCGATCCATCGATCTCGTCAATGATGAGGCAGTTCGGCCTCTCGTTGGACCCTAAAACCGACTTCATCTGCGTTGCTGTGTCGATGCGTTTCTGGAACACCTCTGCACTGCGGTCATCACTGCAAAAACATCAACATTTAAGAGGTCACGAAAGAAGGATTACAGTAACCCTGATTATTATTATCCACTGCTATTATAAGGCCTCTTTTCATTTGGTTCATCTAACCTGGCATTGATTTCCACCACATTGTACCCAGCATGCTTTGCTATGATATGAGCAAGAGTGGTCTTTCCCAAACCTGGTGGACCAGACAACAATGCAACCTAGAAGAAGAACAAGATATATTGAATCTTGAGTAACAACAAAAGGTCATTAAATGAAATGGTACTGACACGAGTATGCAGGTGTGTTTACCTTGTATTTGGGGCGTTTGTACTGGTCCAGTTCAGCCTCCAGTAGCTCCTCAGTCATCTCAATCTTACTCTTGAAGCGGTTTGGATTCTGATTGGTTTGATTAGGTTTGGATGAGTTCTGGTTGGGAGCCTGTCTGTCAAACCGGACGGGGCGGGTCTTCCTTTCTCTTCCGAACACAACAGTGTCCCAAAGTTTCAACCACTTGAGCAGACAGCGGTTGGTAAACTAGAGAACACACAGCTGGCATCAGTGTAGGATACTACTACAACTCATCATGCTCTTATGTTGACATGCTAAGTCACACAGAAACTCTAAACATGCCTTACATCATCACTGAGAAGCTCTGTGTAGTGTCGGGGGGAGAATCTGTCCACCCAGAGTCGAGAGGTTTGTCCCTCCTTGTCCTCAGGGTCATCATTCTCTGTATCTTCTATGTGTTCAGGCTCCACAAATGCATCATTCACATTGCTGGAGTGTCAAAATGTCAAGGTCAAAATGAAAATTTTAAAACATGCACCACATGTAATCGGATTTTTGATTTGTGAGAGAGACAGGTGGTGATTTACCTGGCCAGCAGCTCTGTGAGTTGCTCAGATTCTTCCACAACCTGACGATGATGCTGCATCAAGTCAAAGAAAGGGAAAATAATATGGCTGAATTTGCAACAACAGCCTCAGATTTCACTTAAAACACTCAGTTCACAAAATATCCCCACCTGTCACCACATTATTTTTTTTGATTGTGATTGCTTTGTGGTTATGTGGTGGCTACTTGGCAGATCACACACAAACAGTGGCCTTTGTCACTCACCCTCTCTGCCGCTTGTTCTCTCAACACACCCACTGGCACTGCCAACAGCCCCAGTGCACCCTGGGAGTTAGGTACATTTCTGGTGTCCACTACCTGGAGAAACGAACACACAGGTAAATATAAGCAAATACAGAGTAGTTCTGTTGATGCATTCCACATCACAGATGAAGAGCGGAGGAGTTTAACCTTTGTCCCCGTGTCTTCTTTTTGTCTGAGGTAGACGCGACTCCCTGATGAATCGGTCACAGTGACGTACTCTCCCTCTAAAGGAGGCCGTCTGAACACATGCAGTGATGCTGGCGCCTCTGTAAGAAGTCGTCTGGGGGTCTCTGGGATTGTAGCAAAACCGCTGATATCCAACACAGCTTGGGTTGACCTAAAACACACAAACCTGCTCAGAAGTCTGTGGTACTGAATATCACAAGGCAGCAATTTAAATTTATTTCTAATTTATTGATTTGCTTTAAATCACACGTATATCGTTCAATCTATTGTATGTGAAAAACTATGATTTTCATCATGTTACTATACACCAAATTTATGTCTTTAAATTCCTGGGTTTTTTTTGTCTGAGCAACAATAAAAAAAAATGTTAACAGGTTGTCATGAGCAAATGTTTGGAATTTTTACTTGATATATTAGCTACTTAATAATCAGGTCAATAATTCATTTGAATTATGAACTCAATAAAATTGTCATAAACTGATTTTTGTTAGTCAAATGATGAAATACTGTCAATATCGAAACAAGCATAATACCAATAAATAGAAAGATCCTGTTTAGGTGCTTAAAAAGCACATGGAAGACACAACTCTGAACTCAAATAAACAGTGAGAGACTTTTATTCTCATACAGACTGCAACAAACACCAATTGTGCTGCTACTCATCTCGCACTTTACGGACTCATGTGCAACACCCAGCTCTTTAAATCTGTGCAATACATTACATTTAATGCTGACACCCACTTTTAGCAGTATATTTATACATCTATTTTATAGACTGTTTGTTATTTGTCTTGCTTGTCTGTTTGTTATTTATAGACTGTTTGTTATTTGTCTTGCTTGTCTGTTTGTTATGTATAGACTGTTTGTTATTTGTGTTGTGTTCTGTGCTTGATTTTGTATTCTTATGCACCACGAGGAGTAGCACTCCTAATTCCGTTGTATGCAGAGCGTACAATGACAACAAAGGCTTTCTGATTTCTGACAGGAAAACAAAAGTGGTTCAAACATCTGAAAGGTCATGATGTGACATGAGCTACAGGTCTTATTCATCTAAGCCAGTACTTGGATATGTTTCCTATTTGCTTGGGATTTGAGCATTCAAAATGTTGTTGTTTTTTGCATTAAAATCTCCTTTCATTTCTTTCTTTATTAAGCATTTGAACTTTTTGACCACCTTCTTATGCAATGTTTACTGCTGGATATCTCTATTAAAAGGTACAGTGTGTACAGGAACAAAATCTTCTAAATTACAAATAATGCACCACATATAAAACTTATTATTCTATGTAAAAGGATTTAATACACAAAATACCTTTTCCCTCACCACATTTCATTACATCAACTGTGTCCCTATCAGCTAATACTGTTTAAACACCAGCCCATGTATCCCTCTTACCTGAGAGTGTGAGAGGGTTCATACTGCTCTGGAGAGGACGGTGGTGTGATGTCATCACTCCGTGGCGGGGCTGTGCTCTGTTGATCCTGCAGTGAGTTGAAAAGTCGCTTGGCCACTCCTGCATCCTGCTTCTGCCGCTTTGCCTTTGGGGCTGCAAGGACAAAGTCAGGTTAAATACAAATTTACAACAACAACAAACAACAGGAGAAGTGTACTTACTAACGGGCTGATCCTCCAGCAGGTGCTCAATGTCAGAAATGCCGTCTCCTGGACCATGCCTCTGATGTTTGCCCCTCTTGGGAGAGTCCACTGAGCCTTTCAGGTAAAGACATACACATATAGTTAGTGCTGGAGTGATTAGTCAATTACACAATCAATAAATTATTGATAACATATTTGATAATATATTGATATTTAAACAATTTGTCAAGCACAAATGCCAAACAATCACTTGTACCAGCCTTTTATGTGATGTTTTGCAGCTTTTCTGTTTCATTAATTAATAACTTTGTACACTTAGTCGGGATATAAATAGTGATGGGGAGGTTTCACAGTTGTCTGACAGTTGTTGACTGAATGATCACAGCTGATTCCTCTCATCATCCCTGTGGAGGTTCCAGAGCATAAGAGCCAGAACCTCCAGACTGTGCATAAGCATCTTCCCCCAACTCATCAGGTCCATGAAAAGTTATAGAATCCTGCACCCCAATATTATTAAACTGATCTGACTGGTCACTCTGCACCTGCCACTCCTCCAGTCTGCGAGTTGCTAGTTTTTGTTACAACAACAGAGCAGACAGAGGCCAGTGTGTGTTTGCACTATAGGTCAACTCAAGTCTGGCAAACATCTGCTTTTTTGGAATATACATTAAATGTCCAGCTAAAGCAGGTTAGCTAGCTGGTCCTCACCGCTCTCCATCTGAGCCAACACTTCCAGCTCGTCGGCGAACTGGTCCTCAAAGTCATCCTGTATCTCGAATAGTTCGTCGTATTCGTCCATATCGGCTCAGACAGACACACGATACAAACAGAGACACTGTAATTTACTTAGACTACATACAAACGCACTCTAAACACTTTTCTCATAAATATTCCCCAAGCGGCTTCAGCAGCCACTGTCAGAGCAGATTTCGCGGCAATTTTTTGTTATGAATCACTTCCGGGTTACCAGACTTTGCTCGGCCCTCCTTCCTCTTAGTCTTTGACCAAAGTTCCTTTTCTAATATAATGTGTTACTTTTCCCCAAATATAATTAAAGTCAGTCTGATTTATAGCTTTTATTGCCTTTTTAGGAAGTGAGAGAGAGAGTAAGCTGGATAAATGAATCTTGAAATGCACTCGATCATTGTAAGGAAAATTCGGCCAATAAGAGAGTTTCTTTGAGACCACGTGCTCAGATAAAATTTGCATTTATCTAAATTTTTCCAAATGTTGAGATTTTCTAGAGTGTTGTCATTTTTTGTAATATGTATGCCGAGGCATTTAATGGTTGTTTTAACAGGGATGTCATGAATTGGTAGTATATCGCATTTTTAAAGGTTTAATTTCAAGCCAGATGCCCTTGAGAAAGAATCGATTGTTTGAAGGATTTTTGGAGTTTGATTACTATTTTTCATGAAGATGGTTGTGTGTCTGCTAGTTGGCTAATTGAAAGCTCTTTGCCCAATACAGTCAACTTTTCAACCTCTGAATTTTTTATAAGGATGGAGAGCATTTCCGCTGCTTCAATAAAAAACAGGGGAGAAATGGGACAACCTTTTTTGATACCCTTATTGAATGGGAATCTTGGGGATGTACCTTGTGGTAATATGACTGTACTGTTGATATCCTTATAAAGCTGTTTCATTTGGTCAGGCCTGAGGGTGGCGCCAAATTATAGCACAATGTTTATGTCTTACTGAGTTGATGCAAATAATGGCTCTGATCATGTTCAAAAGTAGAGTATGGAATGAAATGGGCTGGTTTCTATTTTGGTGAATTCTAAATATTTGCATAATTATACTATTCCAGGGCACCTCTGCAAAGATATTCAGCATTAAGTGTATTGCACAAAGGCACACTGATTATGTTAGGAAGAGGAAGCTTGATATTTTCCTCCATCTTATGAGGTTACCCCAATCTGTGCATTATAAATATTCTTATTTTGTTTATTTGTTTTGTTTTTCACATTCAAAGCCCAGTTTCTTTGTCGAGCAGATGTACTGAATGCATACAAGCTACCCAGATAATGCACAAGGAAGCTGCACAGAATAAGGTGTTTAAAGTATGACTTTAAGTCTCTCTGTGGCTTGTCTACATTTTTGACTGCATACTGTCACTCCTTTATGTCTGTTGTAAGACAAGCCAAGTTTATTTGTGTATTACATTTCAACAAGGCAATTGAAAGTACTTTACATATATATATAAAAGACATTAAGACAACATATAAAAACAACATAATACAATATAGAAAGCGTTTATATAGAAATGAAAAAGAATTCAGAAAATTAAGAAATGAGTAATCAATTGATTGAAAGGCTAACAGAAAGGCCCTGATTTAAAAGAACTGAGTTTTTCTGTGTGTGTGTTCATAACAGAATAAAACAGAAGATACTGTACAATAAATTACAAAAAGAAAATGCACGGATGGGATAAAAAACCCAGAGGGCTTGTAAGAAGAACCCACCTAACTTTGAAATTAAATTAAAATTGAAATTAAATATATAAAAGAGAAGAAAATACAAAAAAGACGAAGAAAAAAAGAAATATAAGGATTACAATAGCATATATTCTTTACTGCTTTCATTGTTATCATACCTCATGTTGCATAGTAATGTACACCTTCAAGAGAAGCAGTTTAAGATCTTTTTTAAAGACCTTATTGGAAGAGTGAATGAAATATGTTGCAGGGAAGCTGTTCTGTATGACTGGACCTCTGTGACTGATTGAAAACTGGCTGAGACTAGTTCTGTAAAACTGACTGTGTAGGAGATAAAAGAGATCTGAGACCTAGTTAGAAAGGAATATGTTGTAGCAGACCAGCAGTTCTCTGGGAGTTTGTTCCAGATATGTGGAACATAAATAGCTGGATGCTGCTTTCCCGTGTTTAGTTTTTACTCTGGGGACAGAAAGCTGACATGTTCTACACAACCTGAGGGGTCTGGATGACCCATAACAGAGCAGCAGATAAGAGATGAATTTTGGCCCTGAACCATTCAGTGCTTTATAAACTAACAGCATTGTTTTCGAATGAATTCTATAACAGACAGAAGGCCAGCAGAGTCAAGACCTGAGAACTGGACTGATAAGATGCACTTTATCAGGACCTGAGCAGCAGCATTCTGAATCAGCAGCTTGTCTGACAGATTTTTTTTTTAAAGAGACCTGTTGCATAATAACCAGTTCCCACATGAGACACACAAACACATTCAAAAAGACATGACAAGTGAAGCATGCATGCAGACACAATACAAGAACACATATACAATAAGGTTGTCTTTGTGTTTCTGTGACATAATGATTTGTGAAATAATGTTCTTTCATATATTTAGAAGTGTCAGTTACTTTTCCTGTATTTGTTATGGACTTTAATAAACAAAGTGAAAATTCTATGTAATATTAGATATTTTTTAATTCTTCTAAATGCAAAGGAATTCTTAATAATTCTCTTGATTTTTTTTTCTTGAAACGTTTTTCTCTGCACACCAAACCTCAACCTCTGCTCATGTCAAGCTTTTACATTTTGTTCTGAGTGTGTGAGAGATTAATGATGATGTGTGTGACGTCAGGGTGTCTCTATCGCCACCATCTGCTACTTATAGCAGACAAACACTGGCCAGCAGTTTGTGTGTTAATTTCACATCAGAGAGCACAGAAGGAAAACTCACTCAGCTCTATTTGTCTCTTCCTCTCAGACTTCCTTTCCTCTCGTGTTGTTGCTCAATGAAAAACGCCCAAAGTGTTGAGA